>JAFEMH010001967.1:0-37500 GCA_022495995.1 Adenophora triphylla var. japonica | reverse complement strand
CCTTTTTTAAATTTTCATTAAATCCCTTAAAAGAAATATTAAATTCAATAAAATAAATAAAAACATAAAATTATATATAACTTCAATATTTTATTTAAAAAGGGTTCTAAATTGCAATTTGCCTTTTAAAAAATTAACACAATAATCTGTTATATATATATATACTAGCACATGCCCGTGTCCAAGGCCACGTAATTTTTTTTTATTAAAAAAAAATTTTTTTAAGGGCAAAATGAAAAAGGAATAAAATAGTGAGGGCAAAATGGAAATTTCGACAGTTGAAACTGTAGCAAGAACTGTAGCAACCACAGGCCTCATTTATACTATATATATATATATATATATTTAATGGGCATAGATAAATTTGGGGCCCTTCCAAAATTTGGGGCCACTTCACAAGAGAACCTAATGTTCCACGTTCGGCCAGGCCCTGAAAGTCACCACCCCACCAACATATACCCGCCACCAGATTTAACACATCACCAAAATCAATCAAAACAGCAAGAAATGTGATTTCAATTTTGACCAAGATTTTGATAGCTAGCGACGAGGAGTTTGTTTCGCCCGATTTTATCTATGCCCATTAAATATATATATATATATATATATAACATATTATTGTGTTAATTTTTTAAAGGGCAAATTGCAATTTAGAACCCTTTTTTAAATAAAATATTGAAGTTACATATAATTTTATGTTAATTTTCTAAATATTAAGGACCCCATATTCTCATTTCGCACAGGGCCTCTGTACTTAATGAGACGGGCCGGTGACTTTATGTTGATGGTGGTGAAGGGTGAGGTGTTGTTGTACATTAAATTCAAGGATAAAAATTGGACATAATAATATTGTGCATTTAATTCATGTACCATATTTTTCACTTATATTAAAAAAAAAGGGAAAATAATACAATAATTTTAGTTGGGATGTTTGAAGATTAACAAAAAACTGTAAACTGCGATGAACAATAGTGTTTAACAAAAAAATTATTATATTTAGTTAAATTAGGTAAAAAATAATTTACATATGCCTTTTTAAATATAGTTAAATTGGGATGTTAATTTCTTTTTATTATTATTGAGTAAAAATATTTTTATTTATTTTATTGAATTTAATATTTTTTTTAAGGAATTTAATGAAAATTTAAAAAAGGTAGAAAGTTAAATTTATGGGTTAATTACAATTTAGGGCCTAAAGTATTGTATGAGGTTCCCAAATGGGGCTGACTTTTTTTTTTTAGCGATTTAGGGCCTATACTTACAATTTCTTATCAAATAAGGGCTTATTGACGTTAAGTGTTAACGGAAATCGTCAATAAGCCTTTATTTGATAAGAAATTGTAAGTATAGGCCCTAAATTGCCAAAAAAAAAAGTCAGGCCCCTTTTGGGGACCTCATACTAGACTTCATGCCCTAAATTGCAATTAACCCTAAATAATAAGACAAATTAAATTGCAATTCCACTGTGTAGTCGCCCTAAATTGCAATTAACCCTAAATAATAAGACAAATTAAATTGCAATTCCACTGTGTAGTCGCAAGGCCCCACATCCACTTGCAACCTCTCACAGTATCTCACGCACTTAACTATTTTTGATGATTTTTTCTATGTTTATAGTAGAATATATTCAATAAAATTACTAAAACACGCTAAAGGTGATGTTAGAGTGCACTATAACAACGTAGACGCGAATTCAGAATTTTAAAATCGCATATGTTTGATATTTAAAAAATATTGTAAACAATAATAACAATAAAAAATAATTTCACATATATATAAAAAAAAATTACATATAGCGGATTACTTAGGTAAAAAAAATAAATTTAAGACATCTATTCTAGATCCGCCCCTGATGTTAATATCTATTCTAGATCAAGATTTCGAGATAGTTGCAAGAATAATGATTGAGACATCTATATAATTCCATTGCACAACATGAACACTTAAAATATTATTGTTTTTTTTTATTTGGTGCAAAACGTATCCACATTTTGTTTATTTTCTTTTGATTTTTGCAAAGTAAAAATGGGTATTGACAAAATCGGTTATAATGAGTGTTAAAACAGTTCCCCTTAATTTTTTGAGTGCGACTTATTGAAAAACGCGTTTTTCACAAGGTTCAAGGAAAAATGCGTTTTTGAATTGGGTTGAATCGGATCGGTGACATTTTTGTAAATAACTGACATTTTTTTAAATGACGTAGTGATTTTACTTTAAATAACTGAAAATTCGTACGTACTGACAAAATCGATTATAATGAGTGTTATCACTTGTACCTTTCACTCAAAAGTAATACTGCTGTCATTAATTTAAACTGGTATAGACAGTGCTAGTAATAAGGAATGTCAGCATTAATAACAAGGATTGAAAGTGGATGTACCTTACACTAAAAACCACTAACGCTGACATTTAATGAAACAACCATCATTAATTATAAGGAGCATCATTGTATGTACTTGCCCTAAAAAACACAAACAATGACATTAAAATGATACAACTAACATTAGTTATAAGATTGTCATTGTATGTGTTTTACTAGTAATAGTGATCGTGTTATTAGGTGTGTACGCTAAAACTGTCATAACATTTTACTCGGGAATGAATCACAGAACGCACATCATATATATAAAATTCAAAAGACATCATTTAGACCCTCAAACGGGTCTTTAATTGAAGTTTTTTGTGAAATTTATTATTAAGTGCTAGATATGTGTTTTGATAAGTGTCAGCATATATGTTTAAAAGTGTCAGCACATGTATGAAAAAATGAGAACATCATATTTAACGACTACCATCTTCAGTTGAAAATCTCAATTATTTATGAAAATGTCATCGTGCACGTTCTTAAAATAGTGTAAGCTATTTACAAAAAACGTTATGAAATATTTTTATATATTATGAAACATTATTTAGGAAAATTGAAAGAAAATCCATCTCTAATGTGCTATTTGCCCTAAATCATGCATGGATTAAGAGAGGCTTCTCAAAAATGGACGTGTGTACAAAATTATGATTGCATTGAAAAAAAATAAAAAGGGATTATTGGTGAATTTGATTCAGACATAATTATGACCACGTTTTACACTTGTTTGAGTAATTTTTAAGCTTGTCACATAACACACCCCATCCGATCACATGCCAATCTTTTCTACTTCAATTATTTAATAAACTTTAAGTTGTTCATATTAATCATTATTTTTTGTAAAACTGAATTTTGTTTTGTAAAGTTAACTTGTAAGTAATCCGTACGTACTCTTCTTTTAATGATAAATCGTACCCTTGTTTTCTTGTCATAAAAAAGAAAAAATAAAATTGCATTTTCGTGTACTCAAACTTGCTGTTAGTATGATTTTTTTCCATCATTTAAAACATTCACATCTACTAATTTTATGATCAATTTCTTTTAATTTATATCAAATAAATATATAAATTATTTAGATAAGAGAAAGTATTATATTTTAAAATATATTAGTATTTTTGAAACTGATTCTCTACATGGCTTCTAAAGTTATTGATGAACTTTGGGCAAATAGCATTGGGCTTTATGCTATGATGCTCGCTCTCTGACATATCCGCTTTGCATGTTGAAATATACTCCCTTCGTTTCAAAATGTTTGTTCCATTTGACTTTTTTGTTAAATTTTGATCACAAATTTATAAGAAATTAATCATGTTCAAAAAATTCTAAAAGTTGTTGTTGATAATATTATTAATGGTGAATCAATGAGAATTTTTAGAATTTCATGAACATAATTAAATTATCGTATATGTGGTCAAAGTTCAACAAAAAAGTCAAATGGGACAAACATTTTGGGACGGAGGGAGTATTCTTTAGTATGTTAGGGCATTTCCAATGCATGAATTTAAGATATACTGTAAGTATCAAAATTAAATTATGATATCTTTGAACACTATTTACATGATATCAAATTACCATTTACAATGGTAGATTTCAAAATCAAATTTTGATACCTAAGAATAAGTTACTAGAATATCAAATAGCTAATATAAAATTAATGACTCAAAATCTTATTCTCATATTATTGAATTAATTTCACATTTGAAATATTTTAACTAATTAAATATTTTTAATAATTAAAAATAAAATGAAAAGTGAAAAAAATGTCAAAGAGTCACAAGTAAGCTTAAAAATAATAAGAAGTTGATTATATGTGTATAAAGTCTAGTAGCATATTATATTATGGGCCCGTTTGATTTAGCTTATTGATATGTGCTGATGACTTGTGACTTATAACGGATAACTTATGACTTATAACTGATGAGTTGATGAATGATACTGCTTGATTTAGTTTTTTTAAAGTGCTGATGATCTGTTATAAGTAAGTATGACTGTTTGACTAATAAGCTGAAAAAGTGCTGAAATTATAAAGACTAAAATAATAATAAAAATAATTATAATAATAATAATAATAATAATAATAATTATTATTATAATAATAATAATAATAATAATAATAATAATAATAATTATTATTATTATTATTATTATTTATTATTATTATTATTATTATTATTTTACTATTTGTACGTGTTTTTTTATTTGAGTAAGTTTTAGGGGAAATTTGTTTCTCCATAAGTTATAAAAAACTCACTTTTCATCCTTAAGTTTAGGCTTTAAAACACCAAGTCGATATATTTAAAAACAGGACTTTTTATAAATTATGGAGAAACAGATTTTCCCCAAAATTTTCTGTTTTTATTCAGCACTTGGCTTATGACTTATACGGGAAATTGTGCTTTAATAGGCTTGTACATAGTTTATGACTTATTTTATCAAAAATGAAAACAAACGGTTCAAAAATGACTTATGTGAAGTCATAAGTCATAAACACTTTGAAATAAGTCAAATCAAACATTGTCTATATACTTATTAGTGAGTTATTTTGGTAGTAAAAAAAAAAAAGAAGAAGTGAAAGCATCAATTCCCCACATAGTATGTTTTTATGTAAGCTCTTTGAATATTTTCTTCAGTTTACTTTTTATTACATCAATAAATTAAAATATCGCCAAGGTGTTAATATTCAATCATTTTCCATTCTTTTTTACCAACCTTTTCCAATTATGTATGAAATATTTCCCAATCATTCAATAAAATGTATTGGGATTACTTTTGAATTGAATTTGCAAAAGCAATATGAATCCTATTCCCATTTGGATTAAAGGCTAATAATCTCATACTTTTGGTGGTATATTCCATTGACTTGTTGAGCCAAATAATGACAATGTTTTGTTCAAAAAAAAAATAAAAAATAAATAAATAATATATATAAATATATATATACTTCCTCCGTCCCAATAGAAGCTGCCCAAATTTTGTCTTTCACGCAAATTAATAAAATGGGTGGGAAGAAAAAATGTTGTGAGTGTAATTTGAAAATAGGAGAGAGAATAAGTGGAGGGAATAGTAAATTATAATGGTGTTGTGAGTATTAAAATAATGTAGGAAAGAGAATGAGTGAAGGGAATAGTAAAGATTCCTTTGCCAAAAAAGGAAAGTGGAAGCAGTAATGGGGCACCCAAAAATGGCGAAATGGGAAGCTACTATTGGGAGGGAGGAGTATATATATATATATATATATATATATATATATATATATGGCAAACTGGATTACTTACGTGACATGCATTAGCAATCTTTATTGATTTGTATAATTTTGAGAATTAAACATAATGAAAGATAGGGCGTAACGATTTCACGCTCTTCCATTTTGTTATGATACACATTTTGAAATATAAAGTAGTGTTGTTGGGGTGGAGGGAATTAGACCCTCCACATCTCCTCTAAAGCTCATTGGCTACATATATCACATGAGAAATATGTACAAAAACATAAGACATTTTAAAATTTAAAATGTTGTTATATCTATGTCAGTATGATACAGTAACAGTTGTCATTTTAACAACAAACAACAAAATATACTGTATCAATTATTATTATCTACCTTGAAACCATTTATTTTCTGTGTAATGTAGAGAATCTTGTATCAAACTTATATGTATGCAATGTATGACAATTTGTAAACTTTTATCACACAATGTGTCAAAAGTAAACATTTTTTTTTAATTTAAATATTGTTTTTTTTTTTTGAAAGATACTTTAAATATTGTTAGTAATTGTTAACTAGTAGTCCGGTAGAATGGCGATTTGATGGAATTAATTATACATAAACCCTAGAATGATGCGGAATATTTATTCTAGGACAATCATGCTTCATGTTATCAAAGATTATGGAACGATAGACAAACCTGAATCCATAGCAATATCTTGAGAATCCTTTGATGAAGACTTGATGAACGATTATTGCCTTCCAATTGATCCTTAGGGTTCTTGGAATTCAATTGATAATGGGAATCAAGAGAATAAAACCTAGGTAGGTCAATTGGGGACCATAACCCTATATTTATAATGACCTAGTATGTTAGCCAGCCCATCATAGATTAACAACTAGGCCCCTTATGTATCTACACATATTAATTATAGATCCCATACTTATAAAAGATGACTTGGGCCCCCTTCAACTTTAGTAGATCACTTTATTAGGCCCAAATACTTTAATATTTAATGTGACATATACAATTAATTATAGTGCACATACGTCTATGTGCCCAAAGACTTTATTTACTATACTAGTATATGTAAAGTCCATAAAATATTCCAACAATCTCCCACTTGGACTTACACATGTACATAGTATAATACCTTAGTTTAATTGCATATCACATTATAAACCTTAACAGCAATGCTTTACCAAATTGCATCATCTTAAACCAATCCGGTCCATTAGTCAAATCAACATAAGGATCAAAGAGGTTTTCGTCACTATTAGCGCAACTAGACCCATCAGTGGTCACATATATTAACTCAACTAAATGACATGGATCAAGTATGGATGTGTAGCATGGAATAACATGTAATGTGATCTTCACATGTCTATTCTCAACTGGTCCAACCTTATTTTGAGATCAACCAAATATTCAGAGTGCAAAATAACTTTATTAACCAAAACTGAAAAACCAAATATACTTATAACAATAAATGTAAGAGCAAAATACAAAACTCCCACTCAATCTAAGCATACTCTAGTGATACAACACCCATACAAGCAGTGTGCTCGTGAAAAACCTTCGGTGTTACACCCTTAGTAAGCGGATCCGCGACCATGGAGTTAGTCCCAATATGCTCAATACAAATCTGTCCACTCTGAATCCGTTCCTTAACAGCAAAAGATACTTAATGTCTATGTGCTTAGACTTAGACGAACTCTTGTTGTTATTAGAATACATAACTGCCGACTTCTTATCACAAAATAACTTTAATGGCCTTTCAACGCCACCTAATATGCGCAAATGATAAAATTTCGCAACCAAATTGCGTGATTTGATGCCTCATAACACGCCACAAACTCGCCTCCATCGTAGAAGTAGCAACAAGTGTCTCGCTTAACACTCTTCCAATAAACTGCTCCTCCACAAAGTAGATAAACGTAGCCCGAAGTAGACTTACGACTATCTTGGCATCCCGCAAAGTCGGAATCCGAATACCCAATGATCTCAAGTCTATCCGACTTTCGTAAGTGAGCATATAATCCTTTGTTCTCTGTAAATAACGCATGACCCTCTTGCCGCTATCCAATGATCCTTTCCGTGGATTGCTAAGGTATCTCGCCTAAAACACCAACTATGAATGCTAGGTCTCGGGCGAGTGCAAACCCGAGCATACATCAAGCTCCCTATAGCCGAAGCATAAGCGGATGCTATTCATTTCCTTAGATTCAATCTCATTCTTGGGGCACCGAGCAAGATTGAATTTGTCACCTTTAGCCACCGGGGTGTCACCCATTTTACAATCCCGCATGCCAAATCTCTTAAGTACCTTATCGATGTAACTCTTTTGTGACAATCCAAGAATACCTCGAGAACGATCTCTCGTGTATTTGAATTCCTAATACAAAAGATGCATCTCCTGCATCTTTCATCTCAAATTTCTTTGAGAGAAATCTCTTAGTTTCATGCAAGAAGTCCGTATCATTTGTGGCTAGTAGGATGTCATCCACATATAAAACCGTAAAAATATATTTACTCCCACCGAACTTGTGGTAGACACAATCATCAACCGTATTTGTCGTGAAACCAAATGACAATACAACTTGATGAAATTTGTAATACCACCGACGGATGCTTCGTTTCGAGTCCATAGATGGATTTCTTGAGTTTGCATACCATATCCTTTGAATCTTTGAAACCAAGGTTTCGGTTGCACCATATAAATTGTTTCTTCAATGTCTCCATTAAGAAACGCAGCCTTAACATCCATCTCGATGTAACTCTAGGTCATAATGTGCCACTAATGCCATAATGATTCTAAAAGAGTCTTTCGAAGAAACCGGAGAGAAAGTCTCTTTATAATCTATTCCTTCTTTCTGAGTAAATCCTTTAGCGACAAGACGTGCCTTATGTCTTTCCGCATTGCCCCGTGAATCCCTTTTGGTTTTAAATATCCATTTGCAACCAATAGGTTTCACTCCTTACGGCAATGGGACAAGATCCCATACATCATTGTCTTTCATTGATTTAATCTCATCATCCATAGCGACTATCCACTTTTGAGAGTTAGAACTACCAAGGGCCTCATGAAAGTTGATTGGATCATCTTCCAATTGACCAATGTCTACCTCTTGTTCATTTAGAAATACCAAGTAATCATCCGAAATGGCACTTCGTCTCTCTCTAGTGGATCTTCTTAAAGGCACTTGTTCTTGAGGTTGTTGAGCTTGTTCCTCATGGACAACTAGAGGGATATTGACAATGTCTTCTTGATCCAAATTTTGTTCTTGAACCACATCAGAATTGAGATCCAAATCATGGTCAAGGACAATTGTAGGAAGAGGAATGGTAACCGAACCTCTTCAAAGACAAAATCATCTCTAACTTGTCCCCCACAAGCTCAACATCCTCAAAGAATTGAGCATTTCCCGTGTCAAAAAGTTTCGGATTTGGGATCGTAAAACTTAAAGCCCTTGACCTTTCGTAGTAACCAACAAAGTAACTACTAACAAATTCTTGAGTCCAACTTCTTTTCACTAGGCCCGTAAGGCCTAGCCTCAGCCGGACATCCCCAAATGTGTAAATGCCTTAATACAGGTTTCTTGCTCCGTCCATAGTTCATAAGGGGTTTTGTTAGCAGCCTTTGTGGGTACCTGTTAAGGAGATAAACCGCAGCCTTTAATGCCTCTCCTCAGAGCGAGTCCGGTAAAGTAGTATGACTAACCATACTTCTCACCATTTCGTAAAGTTCGATTTCGTCTTTCAAAGAACAATTCATTCATGCTAGGTTTGCTCGGCATGGTGTACCGAGGGACGATACCGCACTCCTCTAGGTATTTAGCAAAAGGCCCAGGACGTTGTTCACCCGATCCGTCATTTCGCCATAGTATTCACCACCACTGGCCGATTTGACTTTCTTTATTGTTTTGCCATGTTGATTTTCAACCTCGGCCTTAAACTTTTGAACATATCCAATGCCCGTGATTTTTCATGGATCAAATATAGGTAACCATAACGAGAGTAATCGTCTATGAATGTAATGAAATATTCTTGACCATTCCACGAGGGTGTAGGAAATGGTCCACATATATCCGTATGAATTAATTCCAAAACATTCATAGCTCTCTCACTTTTAATTTGCTTTTGTCTCGTTTGTTTTCCCTTAATACACTCAACACATATTTCATAATCTGATTTGTCAAGTGTTTCAATAATTCCGTCTCGACACAAGCCTTTGCATTCTCTCGTTTTGATATATGTCCTAATCGCTTGTGCCATAATGACATGGAATTATTGTTAGTAAATTTGCGTTTAGTACCACGTGTTTCCACATGCAGTTTTCATGATATGAAGCAACAAGATTCAACATATAAAGATTATCATAAACCGACAAAGTACTAGATCCAATAAACTTAGAATTATATGAGAAACGACATTCACCATTTGCAAATGAACAAGTAAATCCTTCTTTGTCCAAAACCGAAATGGAAACCAAATTCCGTCTAAAAGACCCGCACTATGTGTCTCATACAAATCTAAATAAAATCCAGACTTTAATAATAATCTAAAAGTTCCGATTGCTTCAACTTCAATAGAATTGCCGTTCCCCACATAGATGAATCTTTCAAAGATCACTGCTTTCGGCGCTCAGTGCAACCCCGCATAGACACACCGATGTGAGTAGAAGAACCGTAATCTAACCACCAAGCGTGTCTAGGCACCGAAACCAAATTAACCTCGTAACAAACAAAAGCAAGAGATATACTCTTTCTTTACACGCCTACGCGTGGTATTTAGGGCAATCTCTCTTCATATGATCCATTTCCTTACGTAAAAGCAACCTGGATCCTTATCTTGTCCCTTGACGTTGACGTTGCTAAATCCTTAGCTTGTCCCTTCGATACTTTATGTTGCTTTTTCTTTGGCTCATTGACCGCAGCTTTCTTTAGCCTTCCTTTTCTTGTTATAGCCCGAAGAGGAAGCCGCAAAGTGAGCACTCTCAGCTTTTTCGAGACTTTAACCTTGATTCCTCTTGCACACACAATGAAATGAACTCATTAAGAGTCCACTTTTTCCTTCCGGCAATTGAATGTTACTTCAAATTGCCCAAACTGGTGGAAGAGAGATCATAACTATATGAACAAGCATGTCATCCGACTCGAACTTGAGAGCCTTAAGTTTAGATGCCAAATTGGCCATCTCCATAATGTACTCACGCACGTTCCCTTTACCTTTATACCTCACGGCAACAAGATTACGCAAAGCGTGCTTGTTTCTCGCCCTTTCATTCTTAGCAAAACGCTTTTCAAGCTCGTAAGGAACGTCATTGCAACTTTCTCATCATCTATATCGCCTCCGAATGATTCTCGAGATGCTTTTCTTCATGATCATAAGACACATGCGATTTGAGCGTTCCCACTTTTCCATATCCTTCTTAGCTTCGAGATGTACTCGTGCTAGTCGCCGCGGTTTTCGCTCTCCCGAGTGCAAGGTCTAGATCCATAACTCCTTAACAATCGGCCCACAAGACATTTTCTTTCCAAATTTCTTAAAATTCATCCCATTCAAAGATGGGAATCGAGTTGATGTTAGAAGATACATTAGAAGCTGATGAAGTAACTGAATAGAGAACAAAAAATGAAACAAATAAGCTCACATATAACTTTAAGCAGATAAATGTTTGAAATTAAAATTATCCCATTACAAGAAAATCGACGCAACATTAATTTTAATCTTTGGATAGAAAATTAACTTGCAAGTGATTTTCTTGATGTAGAAATCAAATATTAACAAAGAAAATCTCGTCAAATACCAAGCCTTTCTTTGGACCGACTCAATATTCACATGGACACTTAATAATCCGTTACATATTTATCTCCACAAACGAATTTGAATTTCGCGTATAATAGCCTTCCTTTGGGCCGACCATTACCCGCATGAAAAACAAACACGCTAAAAACTTCAAATAATCATGTATTTTAAATTAAAAAATTTCATAGGAGAGGTTACTTTGGTAACATGCTATGTAAATTTAATAACATAAAATACAAGATGTGTTCGAATAAACGAACCCAAAGTAATTTCAAACATGGGCATAACTTAAACATTATTATTGAAATTTAAGATTATTAATTCCATAATAATAATTTCAATAAATAATATTTACTGAATCCAAATAACACATAATTATTACAAACCAAAAATAAAACACAATACATATGACATAAACACATGAGGCCATTAAGAATTCCTTCCTCGGCCCGGCTCGACATTAAAGGAAAAAGATGAAGCAAAATTCAAGAAATCAAAGCTCACATACGCGTATCCGCATAGACATATAGTAGGACATTTATTCCGGAATAATGATTTAGAGAAACCACGAGAAGATCAAACTCCGTCATGGCTTAATAAAATCAAGGGCATAATCAATCACAGCTATTCAACATCGTTGTCTATGTCTAACACAATTGAACGCATAAAATCAGATCACTATATGAATCAAAATTATATACATCAAAATATATGCATTCGGAATTGCCGATTTCGACCATTTACATAACGCAAACAATGGTGAAATCCTAATCAAGATCACGCTTTAACTTAGATAATGAGGAGGAAATCGAACACAGAAAATTGAACTTGAAGGATGCTCAAGGTATTCATGGTGGTTTATGGTTTGAATTAAATCATAAACAGCAAAATTAATTCGATCCAAATAATCTCAACAACAAAGCAAGATTACGGCTCTGATACCACTGACGGGTCTAGTTGCGCTAATAGTGACGAAAACCTCTTTGATCCTTATGTTGATTTGACTAATGGACCGGATTGGTTTAAGATGACGCAATTTGGTAAATGTGAATACCCCGTCCCGATGCAACGCGCATTCGGAGGTTTAAAATAAATAATCATATAATGTCGAATCGAAATGGGATATTCATTTAGTGACACTCGCTTTAAACCATATTAAAATATTAGTTTAATTTTGAGAGTCGCCACGCCACTTTGATATAGCCCAAAGCTTTGAAAAAAGCTAAACAGTTAATTGGGTTCGGGGGTCAAGTTACAACAGAAGAAGAAACGTTATCACTCCTATTGCCCGACGGATCGGTCTTTCTAGCATGTGGGGTGTTGGTTGTGTGCGGTGTTTACAGGAATAGATAGAAGAAACGGGATCATTCATAAGGAGGAGGGGAGAGAAAGAATTAGTTAATGATCACACCCTAGAACCTTTGAGTTAGGCACTCGGAAGGTGCACTAATCAACGTTCATCCTTGGGGGATTATTGATCATGGGATAATTATAATTAAGGTGGAAGGTAAGAAATAGTTCCTAGATCCATTGAGTTTCTTGGGCGAAACCTTAGATCATCCTCGGCTATTGCATATTTAAATATATTAAAACAGTCCTAAATCTAGCATAAAGGAACAATTAAAATATAATAAGCATGCAAATATAATAAGACAATAATAATAATAGGGAACAAAAATATTAAAAAGAGCCTTACCAATTGTAGCAATACTTTGGGGTCGAATCTAGGGCGATTCGAAGAGAGTAGGAAGAACTGTGGGTAAAACAAGAGTAGTCTCGTTTCTCCCGAGTGGATTGTGTGTTTGAAATTGGGAGCCGGGCACACTTATTTATAGTGCTTCGGTACTTGGGCTGGGCCAGCTGAAGGGTCGATCGGCCCTAAAATAAGGTTCGATCGGCACAAAAATAAAGGGTCGATCGGCCTTAATTTAAGGTCCGATCGGCACTTAAATTAAGGTTCGATCGGCACTAGAAATTAGGTTCTGGCGGCGCTGATAAATGGTCGATCGGCCAAAGAGCTTGGCCCATCTTGGAGTTGCTTGGCCCAGCCCCTTGCAATGGCCCTAACTCTTTCTCCTTGGCGGGCCCTCCTTGTGCAAAATGGCCTTATTGTCCTCGGCCAACTACCATGTAATATGCAATGTCGTGGCCTAGTTTCTAATTTGTGACAATTAGTATACTCGCTTCGTCCCGCGATTTTGCAGTCGCACTTTGACCACTATAATGACTTCTTTTGCACTTCGCTCTTTGGAATTTTATCTTTCATTTAATCCCAGGAATTTTTATATATCAAATTCGTCCAAAATTTCCATATTTCCCGTTTAGTCCCTGAATTTTCCATAAATTCCAATTTGGTCCAAAAGCTTCCAAATGCCAGTTTAGTCCCGCATTTTCCCGAATTGCACTTCAGCCTTTTTTTCGGACCGGGTACTAACAGTAGCCCCTCGGCGACGCTTCTTGTAAGACAAGTGGGGTCGATGATAAAAATAGGATCCGTCCTGAAAAAAGGGATTTCAGGAGGTGAGACAATGATTTTTGCGGATGTGAGGTTTGGACTCGAGCTGAGTCACAAATGGAAGATGACCAGGTAGGTCGAGCGGCTGGACCCACGTCGGGCTACCTACGTATCCCAAGAGGAATCAAGCCAGGTCGTAGTTCGAAAGAGTGGGCGTTTAGAGTACCCGAGAGTGGCGAACGTGTAGCGTCTCAAACCAAAGATGCGATTTGTGTGGGAATCACCCGGAAATATGTGACTGTATGAAAGACACTGGAATGTGAAGACGTGACTGCGCGAAAGTCACTGGAATGTGAAGACGTGAAAGTGAAGAGTTTGACTTCGCGGGAATCACCCTTGTGAAAAGTTTTGTGAGAGTTTGACTTCTCAGGGAGTCACCCCTTGTGAAAACTTGACTTCGCGGAGTCACCCCTTGTGAAAATTTGACTTCTCAAGGGAGTCACCCCTTGTGAAAATTTGACTTCGCAAGGAGTCATCCCTTGTGAAAAATTTGACTTCGCGGAGTCACCCCTCGTGAAAATTTGACTTCAAGGAGTCACCCCGTTGTGAAAAATTTGACTTCGCGGAGTCACCCCTTGTGAAAATTTGACTTCGGGAGTCACCCCTTGTGAAAAATTGACTTCTGCGGAGTCACCCCTTGTGAAAAATTGACTTCGGGAGTCACCCCTTGTGAAAATTTGACTTCGGGAGTCACCCTTGTGAAAATTTGACTTCGCGGAGTCACCCTCGTGAAAATTTGACTTCGCGGGAGTCACCCCTTGTGAAAATTTGACTTCGCGGAGTCACCCTGAGTGGTGAGGTTGTCATCCAAGAAAATTTGACTGTGTGGCAGTCACCCCGGAAAATAAGGATTCGTGGCTGCCGGAGGACTTAGGCCACTAATGATGAAAACAGGTAACTGTTGCTGCCAAAGGACTACTGCTTTACTGATGAAGAATGGTGGCTGCCAAAGGACTTAGGCCACTAATGAGGAATAGTTGTGTGAATTAATTGGGATTACTATGGCTTCCCGAGCCGAAGAACCAAGCGATTAAAAGTTTGGGATGATCATTGCTAAGGCTTAGAGAGGAGTCTTGTCTCCTAGGCTTAAGGCTAGGGTTTAGAGAGGTATTTGTCACCTAGGCTTGGAGCTAGGATTTAGAAAGGTATTTGTCACCTAGGCTTGAGGCTAGGGCTTAGAGAGGAGTTTTGTCATCTAGGCTTAAGGCTAGGGCTTAGAAAGGTATTTGTTACCTAGGCTTGAGGCTAGGATTTAGAAAGGTATTTGTCACCTAGGCTTGAGGCTAGGGCTTAGAAACGTATTTGTCACCTAGGCTTAGGGCTAGGGTTTAGAAATGTATTTTGTCACCTAGGCTTAGGGCTAGGGTTTAGAAAGTATTTTGTCACTAGGGCTTAGGGCTAGGGTTTAGAAAGGTATTTGTTACCTAGGCTTTGAGGCTAGGGTTTAGAGAGGCACTTGAGCGGGAAAGTCATGGTTTAAGCAAGGCGAGGCTGAGTGGGTGTCTATGATAGAAGGTGGGATTAGGTAAGTTTGATGTCCAGAGATAAGGACCGAGTCATCTTGAGAGTCACAGAGATACGTCTTTGATGGATTTGAAGAGTTTGAAAATTTGTGGAGACCAAAGAGTGATTTTTGTAAACAAGGTACCAAGGAGGACGGTATTTTGAAAGTATGTTTATTTGATAAAGAGGCCTCATGATTAATTATGTTTCTAACTAACTCAAAGCGTTTGCCACATGCCGATCTTGATGACAAGTGGATGCCCTTCTTGCTAGATATGACTTTGTCTGAGCCTCGATTAGAGCCCCGACCTCTTCTGAAGAACCACATAGTCGACCTATTTCTGTTGAGGGGAGCCTCAACATTTGATGAAGTGACCATGGCGTAGCCCCAGTCGATGATGCAAAGTAAACCCGAAGGGAATCTGGTAAAGAGAGCCTGAGAGAACAGCTTAATAAAAGCCCCAGCTTGGAGAGATTCAATGTATCCCTATTGCAGACAGAGTCATCTCGCGGCCACGGAGGCGACCCATTGTTTCGAACAACAGTCAATCAGTCGCTGGACAAGACTCGGAAATGTATATGTGCAGGGGCACATTTTTTAACGGTGGGAATGGATCCCGATTTCGTGTATGACACTCTCGCTTTTGGGTTTGACTCTTTTGGGAGAGTATAAGCATCACTAGGTGTAGAAAAGTGTATGGAAGCCCCCGCCGACGTAAAAGACAAAGGTTTGGCTCTTCCTAGATTGTAGAAAAGAAGACTTGTTGAGACATTTGAAGACTTGTTTTGTTCAGAATTATATCTTGATTGCTTGAGAATGGACCTCACTGATTGGTTTGTCAAATTCCAATTATATAAGTAAACAAATAATGACTGCTTTGATTAGAAGTTGGAAATCTGGCTTGACTTTTGGAAGGAGAAGGATGTTCCGTTGCTGCTTGCCGCTCCGGGTACATTTGGTGGTAATTTTCGTGCGAGGATGCCACCGCATTGATCTTCTTTATGGGAAAGAATGAAAAATAGAAAAAGACTGGAGTGGAAGAAACAAGACTCGGAGTGGAAGAAACAAGACTGGAGCGGAAGAAAAATTGAGATTTGATCGATTATAGCCCCTTCTATTTTTCGTCTTTCAATTCAAGATTCGTTGCTCCTTTATTCTCACAAGCCGAGGGAGTAGTCCCCGGCACGCGTCTCCTTGCTTTTACCGGAGTGCCGCCGAGAGGCACGGATGCGAAGCCCCAGGTGAGACTTTGGCAGACAAAGGCTTGAAGAGTCGAATAAACGAATTTCAAGAATAGGACGAGTTCCCAAACTCTTGGCGAGAGTACGCAATATGCTCACATAGGATAACAAGTGACTCGTAATGAGAATGCCATCCGGTAGTGGTTGTAGCCGGGCTCGGGTTGCGATCGATCATTGGGTGATGCTTAACATGACCTCTTAAAGTGAGAGGCCTACCGGGCCATTCACGAGAGGTTGGCTTGAGGGACGTGTTTGGAATTTCTAAGGTGAGGGGATTTTCTTGTTGTTGATTCTTCGTAACATCTAAGAGTGAGGTTAACTTTGATTTTGATAAGGTCAAAGGTGGTGATGGAATCCTCTAAAAGTGAGAGGATGGACTTTGGAATTGGTTTACGGGATTTGTCCAAGAGGGAATTTTTGTTGCTTCTTCTCGCGAGTTTGTTGTGATTTCAGCAGGTAACTTGATCACGATAGGACCTTCACTCGATGTCTCGTTTTCACAACTTTTGAGATGGGTGGTTCACTTCGGGGTGATGAAGTTTTTTTTTTTTTTTTTTAAACACCCTCTTATCGAGAAAAGCCTTCGAATTTGTTTGCTCGCGATAGCCCCTAGTGTATGCCTTAGGATGGTTTTACCTTTTCCCTCTTGGGCTTGGAGGTGGTTTCTTCGAGGGAGCCCCTCGTATGAGTTTCTTTCGCATTCCGCCTTTCTTGAGCTTTGAGGTGATTACTTCCTTTGTGAATCAAGGGAGCCCCTAGTATGGGCTTCTTCCTTAGGGTCTCAAAACTTGTCGATCTTGAAATGAAAGGGTATTATTTAGTGAGGATAAGGTTATGGCTTCCTATGGTGAGAGGTTTAAGCTTCAATCGCTGGATAGCATTCTCAAAAGAGTATTTTTAAAATGCAAACTCATTTAACCGACTTATTAATGTAAGGCAAAATATATTCAGACCATGGGAAAGATATGTGAGCATATTCAATGAAAGCTTAACGATCAAATGGAAAATCAGAGGAGACGCGAGATTTGGGGGTTGGTGAGCCCCAAGTTGATATTCATGTAGCACTTGTGAAGGATAAGAACAACTCCTTGCATCTTCTTTAAATTGCAGTGGCGTGAGCAGCTATTTTCTGATGATGAGCAACAACGGTCTTTGCTTATCTTGATCATATGGAAAGGATGTTTAAGTGGGGGAGAGTGTATTTGGGGAAGTGTATGCTTGAGAAGGTATAACGGGTATGTACAAGGAGTGTATGAAAAGTATATGGTGGAGTATGGAGAGAGTGTATGAGAGAAGGGTGTATAGGGATGGTGTATATGAAGAAGGAACGGTGAGTTGTTTACTCCAATCAAAGCATTCATTCATTGTTTACTTTATTAGCGGTGAGTTTATCAAATGTAGATTAGCAATCAAATGATAATTATAAATAAAAAAATCTTCTTGAAAGTAATGCGAGATTATGTCTCAAGTCTAGAGAGAAAAGAAAGAAAGACTCTTTTATTATTGAAGTAACTAGTTCAAAGTGGACATTACATATCAATGCCCAAAATGGACGTAAAAAAGACACACTAGAACCTACAAGACTGAATGAATCTAAATCTTCCCTCGAAGGGTGAGGGTTCCTTCATCAATGAGGCCTCGGGTCTTCCCTTGGTTAATCAATCTTTGAATTGAGCGTTTCGCTTGCACACATTTGTCGGTGGTATGCCCAGCGTACTTGTGGTATTTCTCTGCAAAACTTGGATGTATCTAAGTCTTCCCTTGGGTTAATAGGCTTGTAGTTCTCGAGCGGCTTGATCAAATTCTTTCCCACCAAAATGTCGAAGAACTCACCCACTGTGCATTCCTAAGTCATCAAAATGTTCCTTGTTGATCTTCTTCTCGGGTATTGATGCCTTTAGTTGGTTGGTGGCCACAAGCAGGCATCCCGAATGAGAAATTCGATGTGTAGGACCATAAGGGGAACCATAAGCATGTGGATGATAGGGACCCCGGAATTGAATAGGAGGAGGAACTCTTCTCAAGTATTCCTGAATGTAAGATAAATGGTGCTGCTCAATTTCATGCATGTCTTTGAGGAGGTTGATCACTCCCAACCTCATGTTTGAGACTTCTTTAAGGGCTTCAATGCTTTTCTCCATAGACATGATGCGAATGCAGCAAGAACATACGACAGAGTCAAACCAATGAGTTGAATAGACTCACAATTAATCTTAAGGCATCTCCGAGAAAATAGTTGATCTCCACAATTTGAGAGTTTGACCGGCCGAAGTTGCCTACGTAACCCTTACCATTTAAGATACGAGTCTCAGTCACCGTAGTTCGAGGGGGGCGCGATTAATGATACAACCAGGGTTAAGTTTAGAGAAAGAGAGAGGATGAATGTAAAAGAGTCCGTTTGGTGAAAAAGGGAGAGGAAGATGACTCGATCCTTGGTCAAATGAGGGTGATCTAGGTGAGTTAATTTGGTCTTGGGTGAGGATTGGCCTTGGTTGGTCTTTGGTGAAGGGTCTTTAGAGATAAAGGATCTAAACTATGGATGGTTTTAAGGCTAAGGGAGCGGACTATGGAAGGTTCAAGAGATGAGAGGTAGAACTTTGAAGGGTCCTAACTTGTAGACTACGGGGGTCTAAGGTAGAGGAGTGGACCATGGATGGTCCAAGAGACGAGGGTGGACCTCGAAGAGTCTCAGTGGGGTGGGTGGACCTCGAATGGTCCTAGATAGAGAGTGGACCTCGAAGGGTCCTAAATTGAGGAGTGGACCTTGAATGGTACAAAGTAGAAGAAATGGACCTAGAAGGGTCCAAAAGAAGAAGTGGACCTTGAATGTTCTAAGATTGGGAGAGTGGACTTAGTATAGGAAGAGCACCACGAAGGGTCGAAGAGTGGACCTTGAACGGTCCAAGATAGAGAAGGCTGGACCTAGGGCGGTCCGTAGTAGAGGTGTGGACCTTGAAGGGTCCAAGAGATGAGAGTGGACCTTGAATGGTCCAAGATTGGAGATCGGACCTGACCTAGGGCGGTCCACAGAGAGGTGTGGACCTTGAAGGGTCCAAGAGATGAGGAGTGGACCTCTGAGGTCCTAGAAATGGAGAGTGGACCTCGGAGGGTCCTAGAAATGTAGAGTGGACCTCGGAGGGTCCTAGAGATGGAGAGTGGACCTCGGAGGGTCCTAGAAATGGAGAGTGGACCTCTGAGGATCCTAGAAAATGAAGAGTGGAGAGTGGACCTCGGAGGGTCCTAGAAATGAAAGAGCGGACCCTGGGAGGGTCCTAGAAAGTGAAGAGCTGGACCTCTGGAGGGTCCTAGAAATGAAGAGCGGACCTCGAAGGGTCCTAGAAATGAAGAGCGGACCTCGGAGGGTCCTAGAAATGCAGAGTGGACCTCGGAGGGTCCTAGAAATGAAGAGCGGACCTCGGAGGGTCCTAGAAATGAAGAGCGGACCTCGGAGGGTCCTAGAAATGAAGAGCGGACCCTGAGGGTCCTAGAAGTGAAGAGTGGACCTCGGAAGGTCCTAAAAATGAAGAGAGTGGACCTCTGAGGGTCCTAGAAATGAGGATGGACCTCTGAGGGTCCTAAAAATGAAGAGTGGATCTCGGAAGGTCCTAGAAATGAGGAGCGGACCTCGGAGGGTCCTAGAAATGAGGAGGGGACCTCGGAGGGTCCTAAAAATGAAGAGTGGACCTCGGAAGGTCCTAAAAATGAGGAGCAGTTAAGCATTTTATTTACAAAAAAGCCCTCTATTTTTTATAGAACCTACTCTTGGTTGGAAGGGATACCCCTTTTTCGCAACTAACTAAAGGTCCTAAAGTGGTGGATCCTAATGACTAACCGTCTCATATAGACATTTAAAATGATATATACGGGAAGTACTACGTGACCTATGATAAGACAAGATCAGGCATTTAAACTTTACATGGTACGTCCTTTAAAAGGAAAATCAATTTATTTTTTTTTAGTGCCTTTATTTTCTTTATAGATCTTGACTTATCATTGATTCGTAGTGACTTAACACAAAGACCTTATTAATTGTCTACATGAAAAAAGCTAGTCAAACCAACCGGTCACGGGGAGTGTACTCCTAGCAAAATGGGTGACACAAGGGTTAGGTTTCAGGCTCCCACCGCGCGAAGCGCACCTTGATGATTGGATGGCCAAGTGAGACTCGGAAGGGAGGGGACATGATCACCACACTTCCCGCACTGGCTTCTCCGACGGGTTAAAGGGCGTATGCACGTGCAAACATGACACGGACTCTAGTGGTAGTGTGAGGTAAAAATTCTAATTCTTTTAGTGACACTCGCTTTAAACCATATTAAAATATTAGTTTAATTTTGAGAGTCGCCACGCCACTTTGATATAGCCCAAAGCTTTGAAAAAAGGCTAAACAGTTAATTGGGTTCGGGGGTCAAGTTACAACGAAGTTAAGAAACGTTATCACTCCTATTGCCCGACGGATCGGTCTTTCTAGCATGTGGGGTGTTGGTTGTGTGCGGTGTTTACAGGAATAGATAGAAGAAACGGGATCATTCATAAGGAGGAGGGGAGAGAAAGAATTAGTTAATGATCACACCCTAGAACCTTTGAGTTAGGCCCTCGGAAGGTGCACTAATCAACGTTCTTCCTTGGGGAATTGTTGATCATGGGATAATTATAATTAAGGTGGAAGGTAATAAATAGTTCCTAGATCCATTGGGTTTCTTGGGCGAAACCTTAGATCATCCTCGGCTATTGCATATTTAAATATATTAAAACAGTCCTAAATCTAGCATAAAGGAACAATTAAAATATAATAAGCATGCAAATATAATAAGACAATAATAATAATAGGGAACAAAAATATTAAAAAGAGCCTTACCAATTGTAGCAAGACTTTGGGGTCGAATCTAGGGCGATTCGAAGAGAGTAGGAAGAACTGTGGGTAAAACAAGAGTAGTCTCGTTTCTCCCGAGTGAATTGTGTGTTTGAAATTGGGAGCCGGACACACTTATTTATAGTGCTTCTAGATTGGGGGCCAATCGAAGGGTCGATCGGCCCTAAAATAAGGTTTGATCGGCACAAAATAAAGGGTCGATCGGCCTTAATTTAAGGTCCGATCGGCACTTAAATTAAGGTTCGATCGGCACTAGAAATTAGGTTACGCGCGCGCCGATAAATGGTCGATCTACCAAAGAGCTTGGCCCATCTTGGAGTTGCTTGGCCCAGCCCTTGCAATGGCCCTAACTCTTTCTCCTTGGCCGGCCCTCCTTGTGCAAAATGGCCTTATTGTCCTCGGCCAACTACCATGTAATATGCAATGCCGTGGCCTAGTTTCTAATTTGTGACAATTAGTATACTCGCTTCGTCCCGCGATTTTGCAATCGCACTTTGACCACTATAATGACTTCTTTTGCACTTCGCTCTTTGAAATTTTATCTTTCATTTAATCCCAGGAATTTTTATATATCAAATTCGTCCAAAATTTCCATATTTCCCGTTTAGTCCCTGAATTTTCCATAAATTCCGATTTGGTCCAAAAGCTTCCAAATACCATTTTAGTCCCAGATTTTCCCGAATTGCACTTCAGTCCCTTTTTTCGGACCGGGTACTAACAGTAAAGCATTGCTGTTAAGGTTTATAATGTGATATGCAATTAAACTAAGGTATTATACTATGTACATGTGTAAGTCCAAGTGGGAGATTGTTGGAATATTTTATGAACTTTACATATACTAGTATAATAAATAAAGTCTTTGGGCACATAGACGTATGTGCACTATAATTAATTATAGTGCACATATGTCTATGTGCCCAAAGACTTTATTTATTATACTAGTATATGTAAAGTCCATAAAATATTCCAACACGATTGTCATTTTAACAGCTAAGCATATACTCCCTCCGTCCATCCCAAACCTAAATATCCATTTTGCCTTTTAGATATCCATTTTGTCTTTTGGGCGTCTTAAATTAACATACCCCTTTTCTAAAATGATAAAGAATATTTACTTTTTCCTCCACTCATTTTCTCTTCTATTTTATTTTTATACTCACAACACCAATCAACTTTATTATTTCCTCCACTCATTTCCTCTCCTATTTTACTTTTATACTCACAACACTTTCTCCATTACCCACTTTCCTTAATTTTCGCGTCAAACAGTAAACGGGTATCTAGGTTTGGAACGGAGGGAGTATATTGATCATTTTTTCAACCTTAATAACTATCTTTTGAACTATTTTTAGTAAGTCTAGAATCTTATGTCAAAACTTATCTGGTGTACGATAATTGGAAAACCCGTTTCATACTTTGTGTCAAAAAGTTTAGACATTTTAATTTTTTAAATATTGTTAGTATGTTCGTTTACTGATACAACGACAATTGTCCTTTTAACAGCTAAGAATAATTTCAACTAGACCACTTTTATTTTGTTTTTGGCCTACCAAATCAGTCCATTATTTGTCACGGCGGTTCTCACTACTTTTTGCTTTTATAGACTTTCATCTCTCCTTTTCCGCACGAGCACTATACAAGGGAGCCACAAAGACAAGGCTTTAAATGCCAGCCAGCCAGCCCGCCCGCCCGCGTGGTTAACATCGGGCTTAACCAAATCTCTGTATTTAAGATTTTCTTAGACCACCGACTCGGTCAAAAGAAGCCCACCCCAACCGCAATTAGCGCCTCACTCGTGTGTGAGGGTGCGGCAAACGGAATGCCACCTTGGCAAATCTATTCCTCCTCTATTTAGTCGGAATTTTTTAATAATAAAAGTATGTATTGATTTGTGAGCGGGTTCAGAAAAAGAGAAAGAGAAAGAAGAAAAATAGTAAGTTTATAGAGTGAATCTTATTAATAAAAAAGTATTATAAAATTTTCTTTTTAAAAAAATGTGATTTATCATGGTAATGTTCTAGGGAACAAAATAATATATTGCTAATGCTCGATTCCGGATTCGATTGTACAAATCTCAGAATCTAATTAAAATCTTCAATAATTAAATTCATCGTAAATATTCACGATTCCGATTTGATGGTACAAGTCTCATAATCTAATTAAAATCTAATATATAAATCTTCAATAATTAAATACATCGTATTATTCAAAATTATAAAAGTTCAATTTCTTTCCAAATGCACCTTTTTGCTAATATATAATGCACAACAATAATCATTTAGTCATGAATGAAATTTGAGCAAAATGGGGGCATACCACTACTCATTTATTAAGGACTGAATGAGATATCTCACGTTGGATCAAAATGGTAGACAATGTTGAAACAATTCAGTGAAAAAAATACACAATGTTGAAACATTTATTATATTAATAAAACCTTGCCAATCTAGAACTTCATACACAGATACTCAAAAAAAAAAAAAGTCCTATACTATAAATTAACAAGCTACATTTTGGTTCAGGTACAAAACTTGCCAAATAATCGGCAACCCGGTTACCAATTAATTAAACTTGAACTAATATCTAACACGCTAGCGATTCGAAACTCAGAATATCGCTCGGAATATCTTTGAGAGATCTATCAACCTCCAACATTGGTTGGGATCTAAATTCATGAATCATATTATCACTTGCTTGAATATCATCCCAGAATTCATTATTGTCCCAAATTAGAGCATCATCGAAAGGCAATGAAAGCTCATCTGGCAAATCATCCGTAAAAAATGCTTCTTTTTTAGACACCATCAACTTGTCATTTGTGAAGGTCGGTTCGTGGACAATATTTGACCCAGTACTAGGTTCAAAGGGCGGTACGTCGACCCCATTGAACCCAATAAAAGGTTCGAAGGTCGGTTCATCAACGGCATTGAACCCAGTAAAAGGTTCGGTAATCGAAAAAATTTGCTCATTTTGTTTGACAATTATAGGCTCATCTATTGGAAAATCAAAAAGATAATCCATCGCAGAAGAGTCTATTTCCAATAATTCACTTGTGTAATCAAGTAAATTTGATTCCCCTTGAGAAGGGTCAGTAAAATGAACGGGTTCTGGTAAATCGTCAGTAAAATAAAAAGGTTCAGGTAAAGGTAAATCGATCATGAAATGAACGGGTGACTCTAAGGGTTCTTGGGTCGGTTCACTTTACAGAAATGCACTCTTCAGCTTCCTTCACCGGCTCGACTTCTTCACTAGATTGAGTTGGAGTCCGACTAGTTCTAAAACGTAGAACCGAAGTAGGAGAGCACAAGTTGCTGGACTCCTCACCGGAGTCTTCGCCGGAAACTGAAGCTACATTGACCTCCGGCGTCTTCTCCTTCACAGGCGCTGACGGTGTGACAAAGTTCGTCAATGCATCGGGCCCACGGATTTTAATAGCAGCTTTGTCGTACACCATGGCAGCTTCCTCCGCCGTGTCGAATGTACCCAACCATAGCCTAACCCGTCGGGCCGGGTCCCTTATTTCCAGCAGCCCATTTACCCCACGGCCGTTGCCGGACTCCACGGTATTTCCTGACCGAACCCGCCAGTGAAGCCTTCGTTGCCTTTGGCTTAGCCACCGCCGCCTGTCCGTTACACACCGCCCTTTTCCTGCACTCACCCAACGTTGCGGCGGCCGCCGGCGTGTTTTTGCAAGAAGTCTCGATATGAATCTCATTGATGTATTTCTTCATACGACGTCGCCCAAAGAGCTGATTATTCTCTTCATCACTAGATGAATCAGTAGCGTCTGGATCTGTAACTGATATCCGAACGATTTTCGGCCCAGCAACCTCTGATTTTCTGCCATTAACAGACCTCCCTCCAATTGCTGCCATTTTTGTAACGATTTTGTGCTCTGTGTATTTTATTGGACTCAAAAAACTCTCCATATCCCTCATTCAATTGAAAAGAAATTGAAGATTTAATCATATAAATAAGTAAATACTACGAATCAATGAATCTTCAATCTCACAAAAATTGTAATTTTGGCAGCATTTCACAAGAATAAAGGGAGGTCTCTGTAAATTTTTAGAAGGTTTTAAAAGTTGATTTTTTTGTTGAGAAATCGGAAAGTTAATAAACATGGGAGATTTGGGAAGTCCAAATCCAATGTTTCTATGCTATTAAATTTTGAAAGAGTGTGATTGTTGAGAGAGGAAATCAAAGGAAAAGAGAGAGAGAAAGAGTTCAATGAAGACCAGAACACTGAATCCCTGCTTTATAGGATCCATCCGCCGAAATTGTCAACCTCATTTCCCTGTAACTAATTAATTATTTTCTTTTTTGGCACTTTTAAAAAAAATACTCCCTCCGTTCTGGTCGAGTTTACATTTATTTTTCTTTTGATCCGTTTCAGCCTAGTGTGAACTATCAAAAATGAAAAAGATTTTAATATTTTATATTCTCCATACCCCACCCACTTATTAACTCCACTCATTCTCCACTATACAATTTATTCAACCAACCTACTATTACTCCACTCATTTCCTCTCTTCATTTTCTACTACACATTTTCATTACCTTAATAATACTGTACTCCCTCCGTCCCATTTTTTTATAGACTTTTGGGTTTTGCACGGAAATTAAGGAGAAAATATTATATTGAAAGTGTTGTGAGTGTGAAAATAAAATAGGAAAGAGAATGAGTGGAGAGAATAGTAAATTATAATGATGATGTGAGTATTAAAATAATGTAAGAGAGAGAATGAGTGGAGGTAATAGTAAAGATTCCTTTTTCATTTTAGGAAAGTATATACTCCCTCCGTCCCCAACCTACATGTCCGGTTTGACTTTTCACGTAAATTAAAGAGAGAGTATTATATTGAAAGTGTTGTGAGTGAGAAAATAAAATAGGAGAGAGAATGAGTGGAGGGAATAGTAAATTATAATGGTGTTGTGAGTATTAAAATAATGTAGGAGAGAGAATGAGTGGAGGGAATAGTAAAGATTTCTTTCCATTTTAGAAAATGTGCACGTAGGTTTGGGACGTTGAAAATGGAAAGTGCGCGCAGGGTTGAGGACGGAGGAGTATTATTATGGATCGCGAAAGGAAAGTTTATATATTATCAATAACAGAGGGGAGTATTTAATCGGCGTATTGACTTCCCCTGGGTGGATCGGTGGGAGTATATCTTAATCAAGCGATTAAGAGGGGTTTTACTTCTGATTAATCACGTTGGTTCGGGGGTTTTAGGAGGTGTAATAAACCACGAACAGCCGCATCTCGATGAAGCTATCAGATTGCGACACGTAAGTCTTATGGGTCCGTATAGACACGATGGTCCAATGAGTGAACTTATAAACACTGCTGACTCAGCTCACGTGAGACCCAGGATACTCGGTTAATTATGTCGGTCAAATTAACATTTTAAAAATTACCATTATCAACCCGTAAATTAACTGAACCACCAAGGGTATTACGGTCAACAAACATTTACTCCCTCCATCCCAACTACTGTACACTTTTTTTATTGGACGTCCCATTATAAACTGCAAACTTTCTAAATTAGCAAAAAATATTTACTATTTCACCCATTAATTCTCTCTTATTTTACTTTTATATCCACAACACCAATCAATTCATTATTTTTTATCTCACTTTCTCTTTTCAACCTCGTTTTTCATACTCACAACACTTACTCTACTAACTTTCTCCATAATTTGCGTGTAAATAATAAGTGTGCACATTATTGTAGCAAAACGACGGAGAGAGTATTTTTTTTTACTTTGTTTTATAATTAAATTTTAATTGTACTGATAATTGTTTAAAATTGAATTTAACTTTTGGATATTTACAGTTAGAACGTGGTGGGCAACCTTGAACAAGCCGCCATTCGACAATCTGGGTTTTGCTCTGTTTCTCTAAATACCATTTTCGAGACAATTTAATTTCCCACTTAGGATAATTATTCGTAACAGCCACTCTCTCTCTCCTATTTAACCGTGACAGCTAGGGAGGGAGATTGTCATCCAAGTAAGAAATAAGCGCGTGTTGCGTCTTGCGTCTTGCGTCTTGATCAGGAGGTTAGAAATTTTCACCGTAAATGTGGGTAATTTGTTCAACTTATAATTAATCCTTTTTTTTTTTTTTTTTTAACTAGTTAATTTTTTTTTCCTTGACCCCCAAGCAAACAATTAATAGAATTTGTTTCAATATTCTCCCAATTTTTTAAAAGGAATTTTATTATTACTAGTGGAAAATATGATTTTATTGCTTCCGATTTTCAATATGATTTATGTTATTTTCAGTTCCCTTAAATAAATATTTGGTGATATTTCTAAAATCATAAAAATGGGAAGTTTCCTTATAAAAATTAAATTAATAATAATAATAATAATAATAATAATAATAATAATAATAATAATAATAATAATAATAATAATAATAATAATGTCTTTATATGGAAGTTTATGGTTAATAATTATATATAAATCATCATACAATTATTATTAAGATGAAATCTAAACATGTTGATTTTCTCATACTAAATGCCATGCTTTAGAGTAACTCTTGTGAAAAATTAGTTTTTTTTAAAATGTTATAAAAAAATTAGTTTTCAGAATCGTTCATCACTCTTATTAGTTAGACTTGGTGCTTTAAAACTAATTTTTTTCTTATGTTACAAAAAAACTAGTTTTTACAAGATTTTGGCCATGCTTTGTTTTATAAGTCTATTCTAAATTAAATACTGTATTACATTTTTTAAAGAGTAGGTCTTGTGAAAAATTAGTTTTTCAAAATGTTATAGAAAAACTAGTTATCAGCATTGTTCATCCCTCTTATTAGTTAGGATTAGTGTTTAAAAACTAATTTTTTCTTATATTATGAAAAAACTAGTTTTTCACAAGATTTTGGCTTTTTTAAATAATAAAATAGTCATAATGCAATATATAACAAGTGAAACTCATTTTGTTAAAAAGCATTGAGAAGTCAAATGTTTAATGAGAACAGAAAAGTAAATTATAAAAAATACAAAACAATAAAATTTTAAAATTTAATTTCAGACGTGGAGACGAATATTTAAGTGTGTCCCAAAATAAGTGTCTCATATATGCATATGATAAGCTCAATTATAATTTAACAATGCACATTCCTCTTTTGTTTTTTTAAAACAGCCCACATTTCAAAACCCAAAAATATATTTTTTATAATTCGATTCATATTGACTACTCTCTCTATATTTGTTTTTGAATGGTCTAAAATTTATTTTAAAATTCTTGATGTTTTTTCATTAATTAGTTTTTTTTTTTTTACCATTATTTATCGAAGTATATCTTATTTATAATTGAGAAATAGTCATTATATAAGCATTCAAATTCTAAGTGATTGAATTATTTTGAGAGTAATTTAGCCTATTAGGAGGACGGATGGAGTTATTGACCCCAATGATAAGTGAGCCCTAAATCAGATAACTATCCAATTCAACCGATACTAATTAATTGGGTTGGGATTTTTTATTTTTATTTTTATTTTGACAAAACTTGGGTTGAGATTGAAGCATTCAATTTGTGGAATTGCAAAATGTATTTTTGTTGATTGTTATTAAATTGCAAAATATTGGTTTACTCAATTAATTGTAAAAAAATTAATATTAATTAGTCTTTCAAATTTTATGAGACTGACCCGGACTATATTTATGTGTCGTTCAATGATTTGGTTGTTGGCGTCTCGTCATCACCGCAAGGAAATTGGGAATATTTTCTCTGTTGTAATTGAAGGTTTGGATTGGCCGGCTGGCTCCTATTTTGGTTTGCATATCATCTGCTTGTGTATAAATAATAAGCATCTGAATTTATTTAGCTTAATGTAAAGCTGTTTTTGCCCTAACGGACAATAGATTCAAATTTGGAGCCATAGTACGTACCTTCAAAAATGTACTTAAGGTTGAAGGATGTGGTTCGTTTTGATATAAAGCAAAAGTATAGGGGGGAGGGTGTTCTTGTCATCAGACTTGGAGAGGAACCGGCCACACTTGCGCGTTCAGGCACTAGTGAACACGGCTAGCTTCATCCGATGATCACTGCACATTGTTAAGATTTTTTGTCCGAGGCTAATTGGGCGGCACTTAGTACAGTGATAGCTCGATGGCGGCCCCTCCCTCCTTGGATTACATGATTTTTTTGAATTCTACCCATTCTAAAATTCCATACGATGATATAGTATTTATAGTCTTCATATTCCAAATCCAAATTGATCCATATATACTTTGATTATATAACTACTTTGTCCCAATACAAATGTCATATTTTTGTGTGACAAGCTAACTCGAACACTTATTATTTATTATGTGACAAGCATATTGAACACTTATTATTTATTATGAGACATAATGAATAATCAAGGAATTGATGCAAGTTGTATATTTCCTCCTTTCTATTTGAAAGTTCAAAAATGAGTGAGTTTAAGAATCAATTAAAAAGCGAAAAGCATGTGCCTCAGTGTAAATAGTTGGGTATAAGTGAGAACGTGAGAAAAAAAACAGTTAGTGGATAATTATTAAGCTTTCGAGAGTGAGACGGAGGAGGAAGTAATATAAATAGAGAATGACAAAAATGCAACTTGTATTGCCTATCTTGGAATTTGGCCCAGTGCCATTGAGCCAAGTGATCTATAAAACAAAACAAAACAAATTATTAAAAGACAAGTAATCAAAGTACATGGAGTTCGACAAAATCACTTCTTGGTCTACGTTTGAATGTATTAAAATAAAACATAGTGAGTAAAAAATAAGGTTGTTTTTTTGGCTTCCGAAACAATGAAAGATCAACCTGTATATTTTGTTTATATGTATTTGAAGGCTTGCTGGAAGGACTTGTTTGGAGGAAAGTCAAATTAATTTCATCAAGTCCAAGATACCCCCATATTTCATTTTTAAGTTCTTGATGACCAAATATTGGCCACTTAATAATCATTAAGTTAATTGTCAACATGTCCTTGATGCTCTTGATTCTAGTGTTACCAGCTAATTATATTTAGTTATGTTTATTTGCATGGGTACATCCACATTTATGTTTAGGTTGGACCATTGATTTGCTACATGTTATGGATTGATGGTAATTAAAGAGCTGGATTACTAAAGCATAACGGATTTATAGTAAAATTTAAATGCTTATAACTCAGAAATGGTAATTTTTTGGGACAAATTTTTTATTTAAAAAGCGATAAGTGTTTTATTTTGTGAAATTGTGTTTTATCAGCGCATTAATTGTCTCATACCAATAATCGATAACGATAATCGACATCCATGCAACAACTATATAAAAGCAATAAAGAAAGAAAACATGTAATTTGTTAACTCGTTTCACCTCTAAAAGGGAGTATATCTGGAGGCACTATCAAGTTAGGATATTTATTATAATCACAAATCTGTCGTGTTACAATAAATAAATATATATTGTCTCATCAAAATAATTTCACTCTATGCCCACACCCTCACATAATCACCATAGACATGCTTTTTGACCATCCAAAAATGTCCCTAATGGCACCCCAAGGCCACCCCACCTTGCCTTATACAATCATGTTGATCTCACATACTATCTATAGATATTGTGTCTCTATTATACAAGCACACACAATATTGACTTTCATTTGACTTAAATGGATGCTAAAGAAAAAATCCTAAACCCTATCAAAGAAGGAAACCCCAAATTGGCCAAATCGGTGCAATCCACGATTTTTCTCGGGCTGAAAGCACGACCGTGCATTTTATTATAGCATTTGACCGTGTCCAGCATACAAGTGACACAAGGCCGTGCTGCGATTGCCTATTTTCAACCTTTTTCACTCCAAGTTTTCCCAATTGTTTCTATTTTCTAACAATCTCCCACATAGAGACAAGCCATCCAAGTGATTACCTCCGATCACACTTCCACCCGAGAATGACATTCCGTTATTATGCCTACAATCAAGACTGTATCAAGTCTAATCGAGTGAGCTTGAAGTTGAGGTGTCAGCCGCATAACCGCAGGCAAATTCATCCATGCCATCTATGTCGCTGCTTCAAGCTTCGAGTGATCCTCCCTGCAAATCCCCGCCCATCTCGTGCACTTTCCGATTCACAAAGACCCTGATTTGATCCTACGCTAGACATTTTCTTAGTTCCTCCATGTTTCACTAACATCCCATCACCACTACCAAAAAAATATAGGTTTTAGCGACCAAAATTTTCGTCGCTAAATCCAAATTTTAAATCGCTAAAATTAAACACCGACGAAAAAATTTTCATCGATGGTCCAAGGCCGCCTTGTCGCCGCCAAGTGCTGTCTCCGCAACAGCTCAATTTCCCGCCAATATATTTTGATTTTACCGACGGAATTAATTCCGCCTTGATTTAATGGAAAGGGCCATCGGAAATTTCCGTTGTTAAATCAATTTAATTTAATTATGAATTTTCATTTTAGTGACGGAAATTTCCGTGCCGTCTGCAAATAAAAATTAATTAAATTAATAATTTCAGTGCGGTAAATTTCCGCGCCACTGGAAATTAAAAATTAATTAAAATAAATTAATTTCAAATGACGAAAATTTTCGCCGCTGAATAAATCAAAAATTAAATTAAAATTAAAATGAGTATAGGGGCTTGGAAGGCGGTTATGGTCTTAGGGACCTAGGGTTTAGGGGTTGGGTTTAGTTTAGGTTAGGGTTTCCTGGGTTCTGCTGCTAGGGGATGCATTTAGGGCAGTTATTAGGGGCTATCAAGCAGGATTACATTCTTAGAGTTACTAGGGGTTCAGGATTTCTAGGGTTCTCAACTTTTCAGCTTAGTTTTCTAACATTTTCATTAGTTTTTCAAAAATTTCAAATTAGTTTTTTGAAATTTCAAAGTCAATTTTCTAACATTTCAGCTTAAATATTTTAATGTTTTTCAGTTCTGGTTATTTTGTTAATTAGTTCTAAAAATAATCAAAAATTACATTTATATTATCGGGCGATTTGAGCTTATTCCTAGCAACTGATTAAATTAAAAAAAATTAAATTTATCGGCGATAAAATATTCGTCAATGTTTAATTTAAAAAAAATAAAAAAACATTTATTTTCATCGGCGGAACATTTCCGCCGCCGATAAATTAAAAAAAAAATTAATTATTAGGCGGCGGAATATTACGTCGTGTAATATAATTTCAAAAAAAATATTTTATTTTCACCGTCGAATATTTCCAACGCTGGAGTAAATTAATTTTTTTAATTTATCAGCGGCGAAATATTCCGTCAATGTATTAAAAAAAAAATTAATATTCACCAACGAAAATAATATCTCGTCGCCGATAAATAAAAAAAAATTAAAAAATAATAACTTTTCACCGGCGGAATAATTGGTCGTCTGATAAAGAAGATTCAGCTACTCAATATTTCCAATACCGGTAAATTTTGCGCCATCAGCAATAGTGGCGGTAATAAAACGAATATTCGAGGAATATTTCCGTTTTAGCGACGAACTTAAATTACGCTTCGGTAAATTTGACATCAAAATCATTCCGTCGCTAAAGTGTTCTAATTTCCGTCGCTAAATAGCGACTAATTAGTCCTGGCTGTTAGATTCCGTTGCTAAATCACCGGCTTTCTGGTAGTAAGCACACACGTTACTGCATTCACTCCCATATCGGTGCTTGTTGAAATCACGAATCACGCCGCGAGATCACCAACACCTTTCCCAACATACCTTTTCATGAGATTTCTCCCACTCCTGGCGCTTAAGGACTCTTTTCGCCGTCCCTCCACTAGAAATATCCCTTGTTTTCCCAGAAGCGGGACCCATTTTATGCGGCTGCACAACGTCTCTACCCGGCCGCCAAGTCAGATACTCTGGCAATGCCTCCATGTTACGAGTAGCCCAAAAGACGACTCACCAATCTATGTCATTGCCAGACCGCGCAGTGAAGTTCATTTCTTTATTCCACCTCTAAATGTCCCCCACGCATGTCACAATATTATCCCATCTTGTCTATATCGCACGAATATCTCGATCTCGGGATGAATTATGTACGAAAGTTTTCAGTGTACTATGGAATCTCAGATGTCATACCGCACCACAAAGTCTGTACACTGCATACAAATTTACACTCAAATTCTCGCCCTGCAAGAAATCTCGCACTGCACCAGGTACCGTACGTCCTCAACACACATATAGCACACGCATAACATTCACCATGCTCAAAAACAAATCTCGTTTCTTTCTTTTCAAAATTCTATAATTCTCTAAATCCCTACGTAAATCCCAAATCCATCCGAATTTATGAAAAATTGATCATATTTGGGTCTAATTAACATAACCAGTATCTAAATCTACGTGGTTGCACAATTTCGGAATTCCAGCTTCCTATAGGCCTACATTCACTAATTCGGACAACCTTGATCTCCAAAAACCGGGGCTCTGATACCAATTTGGTTGTGGAAATTATGGTCTATCGTAACGGTATTGTCCCATACTGGTAATCGACGGCAAGAATCGACATCCAATTGCCAAATAACCGTATGTTTAAAGTAATAAAGAAATAAAATATGCAATTTGTTCACCCAATTCACTCCTAAAAGTGGATTACATCTTGAAGCACTTACAAGTTACAGGATATTCACTATAATCACAAATCCGTCTTTGTTACAATAAATAATTTATTTTGCTCACCGAAATAATTTCACTCTATGTCCACACCCTCACAGCAATGCACCATAGGTGCATGCTTCTCGACCATCCAAAGAATGCCCCTCCAAGCGCACCTCAAGGCCGCCCCGCCTTACTCCTATGCTATCTTGTTGACCTTTACATAGACTCTCTATAGATATCTTGTTTCTATTACATAAGCACACATAATATTGGCTATGGGAATTAGCTTAAATAGATGCCAAAGAACAAACTTTAGAACCCTATCAAAAAAAGAAAATTCGAAATCAGCCAAATTGGCTCAACTCTACGATTTTTCTCATTTCGTAGACTGTGAGTTTTTATTTAGCACGGCCGTGTCAACAGACGCCCAAAAAAATCACCTTCATTTCAGAGGTAGCGGCAAGCCGGCCTATTTTTAGACTTTTTATTCCATTTTCCTCCTAAATTTTCCAAGTTTGTTACTATCCCAACATTTTAAACTTGAGAAGTGCTAATTTGGATTATGGAAAGAGAATACATTCCATCGATCCATTCTTAGTACTCCCTTCCTTCCTAAGATAAACACTACCTTGGCTTCCTCTTCCAAAATAAGTGGGCGTGTGGTGTTTTTTTTCCTATTAGACATGTGTTAAGTTTTAAATAAGGAAATTGTTTTAATATAATTTTATTATGATACAAACAATACATAAACAAATAAATTATATTTAATTAAATATAGTTTAACAAATTACAGTTCGTACAGTATTTTTATAGGACAAACGGAGTATTAGTAAGCTATCACCATGTAATATTACTTAATTGCTTGCCCTAAGATCGGCCTAGGCTGGCCGCCAGTGCGCTCAGCGGCTGCGGCATGCTCGGCGGTGGCACACCACAATGCACAGCTGCACAGGCTGGCTAAAGTACAGCGCTGCACAGCAGTCTCACAGCTCTCCAGCCGGGCGGCACAATCCGGGCGGGATTAGGCAGGACTCAGGCGGGGCCTAGGCGGGATTGGGCAGTGTCTAGGCGCTCGAAAGAGTCAGCGTTCGCAAAAGTTTTAGACGCGTTCGACCGTAACGGGTGTAACTTTTGATTCCGGAGGAGTTACGGGACGCACAACATATCAAAACGACCGTCTTTTCGAGAGGAACAAAAGTCACGGGGCTATACCCCCTGAGCGGCCCATAAATAGGCCAAAAAATGCTTCTATGGGCCTCAAAAGGCCTTCTGAAGTTTTTATCCTTTTTTTCATTGTTTTGGACCTTTTCGTAATTTTGCAGTTTTAGCCAGGTTTCTTTTCATAGGGTTTTTTCAACTTTATATATCTTTTATGTTAGGGTTTTGAGAAAATGACGCCGTCTTCTAATGTTATGGTTCAACGAATCCTGAAATGCCCCGACCCATAGTTGAGTTGTTCAAGATTTATACATTTATCCTCTTGAATTTGACACTGTGGACAGAAACTATGGAATACATATAAAAATGTGTGTAAATTCCGGCGGTCCCGCCTAGCAGTCCCGCCTCCCGGCCCCGGCTTCCAGGCGCCCTAGGCGCTAGGCCCGGCCTCGCCGCCTGCAGCGCCCGCCTAGCAATTTTTAGAACCTTGCTTAATTGTAAGTGTAAATTAAAATATAATGATTTGAGCAGAGAGTTTTTAACTTTAAAAAAAAAAATGAACATCAAATTTGGTAGTTATTTAGAAAAGAGGAGAGTTAATAGACATTAATATAATAACTCGAGACAAACCGTAATAAAATTTGAGTTTACACCTTAAAATCAATTATAGTGATAAGGGGGTAAGTCCATGATCTTTTATATTTTATAGTCAAGTCTCGTTTTTTCCCGAGCTAGGCTCAATTTGTCAGCAGTGTGAAGTGTTTATCATAGATCGCTTGAGTCTATGCAGTAAAGAGCTAGCATTAATACCATCAATAAAGTTTGAGGTCACCTTAAAACCAATTGGTTATAAAGGATAGTATTCTAACACATGATTTTTATACTCCCTCCGTCCCACGTGAATGTGGACTAACTTTTGGTGTGTGGGAATTAAGGAAACAAGTGATGTAAGGAAGAGAAATAGTGCTTAAATGTTATGAGTATTTAAAAATTAAATAGAGGAGAGAATGAGTGGCGAGGAATAATTAAGAAAAAAAATGTTGTGAGTTTAAAAGTGAAGTAGGGAGAGAGAATTGAGCTTGGGTGGAATAGTAAATATTCTTACCATTTTGAGAAGTTTCGCCATTCATATGGGACCTGGATCAAGGGAATGGAAATAAGTTTGCATTCACGTTTTAACTATGAGTATATTATAAACAAGTCGCGTTTATACTCCGATGTGGGATAATGTTATCTTACAAACCGTATGTAAAAGGATGCCGATTTATGGACTTAAGGATCGAGGAGTAAGTAATGTGAAAGCTTGATATATAATGATAAACCACGATCTAACACAAAGCTAAACTTTTAGATCAAGTGGATAATCCTCTATACTGCATCAGAGACAGAAGGGCCCCTGATTCGATTTCGTTCGCTCGCATTATTATCCGCATTTAAGTATGCAAAAATTTCACTACGTTGACATGATCGAAAATGTGTGACATGTTTGAAACTTGACACGTCCGATCTTGATTGAAGTAAATCTTTTATTGTACGGATTACTTGGGAACTTATGCGTTCATCTAAAAGAATCAAATGATGCATGTACACAATCTACTTCTTGAGTCTTTAGAAGATTTTCTTTTCACTGTATGAAGGAATAATGCCACATGATCTTATACCATTAACATATATTAACTAGAAGATGAGTTTGGGATACCTCTTCAACACACACAAAACAAAGTGCTTACAAAATGATATAGAAAATCTGATTTCTTCTTCTCCAATGGGAAGGAGTCAAAATTTCCTTACATGGTTTAATATCCAAAATAACTGTTATTTCCTTTTTTGATAAAATATTTTATTCAAAATAATTATCGCTTTTGGAGATAAAAAACAATTAAATTTCCTATTTTATTCCTCTATTTAAACGTTTGTTTATTCTTATTAATTTGGCTTGGTTGCCAGAAAAGTAGGAAGTAAGAGAGTAAGGAATATTAAATATGGGTAATATTGACACTTTTCTCATAAAATTAGGATATTAATTGGTTCTTTCTTATAATCTTTGCAAAATTCAAAAGCCGACAATTATTTTTAACGGAAGTGAAAGGGAGTAGAAGAGAATGTAAAAGGCGATGGAGATTACTTAGGTTTCTAGCCAAAAGGGAATACTCACTACTAGCAGCACATAATAAGTGTCATAAATAACTTTTTTAATCAATTTAATTTTAATATTGACTAAATTTTATGAACAAAATAATCTTAATCA